>JAOANR010000008.1:5424248-5445250 GCA_030278955.1 Hygrophila difformis | reverse complement strand
AATTTTACCGACCGCAATTTGCGATTGGTAATTCTATTTTATGATAAAAATGTTTTCGAGAGGGATCGAACCGCCCACCTCACCCATTACTATCCTCACCCCTAACCATCTTTGCCAACCCTTCACATTACCAATGGAAACCCGCCATGTGTCATATATAATAAATCCTCCACAAGTACTCCACAAATGCGGGACCCAGGGGATTCGAACCCTGGTCTCCATGGGTTCTCTCACGCGCGTGTGCCACCCGAACGCGCAAACTTTCATATCATTATATGCATTGTGTTATATATATAATATATGTAACTACAAATGCATAAATTAATAACAAAAAAATAAAATATATACTGATATTAACTACATAAATAATAAAATAATTCATTAATTAAATAAAATATAAAATTAAATTAAATTGGTAAAATTAATTAAATCACTAATTAAATTTAGAAATGAAATCAAAATTATAATTATATCTAAATCTAAAATTTAAAAAATATTTTTAATATTTATTTTCTCCTTTATATTATTTAATAAATAATTAAATTATAAAATAAATAAATAATGGCTCCATAAATAAATAATTAAATTTTAAAAATAATCAAAGAAATATTTTATAAAAATATAAAATAAATGTAAAAAACTTTAGAGACCGCAAATTCGGTCGATAATGCGGTCGGTATATTATATTTTTTAAAAAAAATAATTAAAATTTAACAAAATTGAAAAAAATTATCGACCTCATTTGCAGTCGGTAATGCGATCGGTAATACGCCGCAATAATGTTGGTCGGCGCAGTAGTTGTCATAAAAGCCGGGCCCCAGTAACGGCTCCTTTTTACCGACCACCGGGTGCGGTTGGTGTTGCGGTCGGTAAATCCAACCCGCAACCCGACGGTCGGTGATTTCTATCGGTATTTTTAATTTTTCATGTAGTGTTTACAGTTGAAGGAAATGGAATTTGCTGACATCCACACATCATTAATTTTCATGTGTCTTTTAACTGTAATTCAGATTTTTTCATTTCGCTTTCATGAAAACAGCAAAAGGCAAAAACCAGAAAGCACTAATGTAACAATGAATAACATCAGAAATGCTTAATTGAACAGGATCAAATTAAATAAATGATGAAACTAAGCTAAGAAAAAAATTTGCATCATAAAAAAACTTGCAGAAACCATAGATATAATGTTCACACCTAAAAACAGTTTATAATAGTTTAAACCACTCTTCTCCATTAAACCAATGAGAGTGCTACATCTTATTCGATGTATGATCTAAACAAATTTAATATGATATATGTATTTATAATATACCTGAATTCTAATTAATTCGTCATCAGATCGAACACCAACTAAAATACTTAACATAGATATATGCATATATGTTATAAGCATTTATTATGTATGTATGTATGTATGTATGTAGGAGAAAGATTAATGTTGGTTGGTATTATTGTAACTATACAACCACATGGCAAATTAGGTTTGTAATTCATGCTACAACAATTTATCCATAAATTGAAAATCTTGCCATAAATTCTAATCTGGTAACTTTGGTACCTCAATGCCCTATCATTAGTCTACGATGGCCTCAAAAATTTAATTATTCATAAAAAAAAAAAAATACAAGCCACACAACTCCCATATACTTAATCTGGCAAGATTGAATATTGATTGTAAACAACCAATGATAAAAAGAATTGGAGTTGCCAAATTTAGTTACAAACCAAACTAAATTTCTAGTGTATTAACTCACACATGCATCTGGGCAACCAATCTTGCATTAATTATTTGATTAGATAAGATATGCATGCAAGAAAACTCACTTTCATACATTCTTTGATTACATTGTTGACTCCGATTCCAGACAGGATCATTTGATGATAGATCCATAGATGGTCTTCATGGCTGGACTCCAACCAATTTGTTCACCAAATCTGCAACCTTTCTTTGCAGAATTTGGAAATCGATGCTTGGATGACCACCACCAACCTTAAAAACACATGTACAAACCCAATTTTATCTACTAGAACTAAAATGCACCCATCATTAGTTAATATAAAGGCAAAAAAAAAAAAAAAAAATTGTGAAGTTTAAGGTTTTGTTTGGTTTAAAATTAGTGGAGTTGTTGAATTCCAAGTTTTAATTTATTACAGCTTAGTACATTTTTATGAGTACCAAGATTTTTCCCATAAAATGAATTTGCTTTATTGTTACCAACTTAGTAAACTCATCGTGTATATATATATATATATATATATATATATATATATATATATATATATATACCTCGGACTGAATCATGTAACATGACCTTGCGTCGAACTTGGTGTAATTGCAGGAGACGACGCCGAGCCCTTCTCGGAGAAGCATTTCCAGGACTCTCGACACCGGAAAATTAGAATCGAAATCGCCGCTGACGAGCACCTCGACACCTACGGAACACGCCTGCACCGTCACCGTCACTGCCGCCGCTGTCCCCCTGCCGCCGCCGCCGGCTCCAATCTCCGACAACGGCGGATCCGGCAAGGACTGATGATTATCATCCCTCCTCAGATTCCAAGTATCCTTTTTGTTCCTCAAATCCCCAATCCCATTCTCCATATGCTTTATATACTTGGTCGCCTCGTAAATCTGATCCGATATCGATCTCTTCCCCTTCATGAAATCATTAAAATTTAAAACTTTCTGCAAGCTGCAATATAAAACTTATTAAAAAAAAAAATTAAAAAAGAAAGAACTAACCTTGAGAACCTCCGCCGGAAGGACGGACCGGAGGGAGGCGTAAAGATCGGACATTTCCTGACGGCGCTGCCGCTCGATATCTCTATGCATCGCTTTTTTCTTGTCCGGGCGGCGCATTGAGCCACCTTCTGCTTGATCCTCGGATTCTATCGGAACCATGGCGTCTTTGCCTTTATCATAGTTGTTGTTGTTATTAGTAGCTCCGAAAGGGTCGGCGGTGTCTGGATAGAGGACATGGTCGAAGGAAGAAGGATCCCAGAATGCAATTTCGGGACAGGTGATGGAGAGGTCGTTGAAGGGGAAAGGGGAGAAGGAATTATTGTGGTCGTTGCTGTGAGTGTTGTGATCCATTGTTGATTAGGGTTTGTCTTAATTTTGTGAGATTTGGGGGCAATTGGGAAAACTAAATTATTATGGTATCAAAGTAGGGGATTAAATATAAATTAAATGGGAGAGATTCTTGATATCTTCGGAAATATGATTGAACTTTTTATATTGGCTATTATGGGGTCACTACTGTTGATTTGGCGACGTCTCCTCTGAGCGAGTGTGTGTGTGTGTGTATGACTGTATCTTTGTGTTTTAGTAAAATTTAAAACATTTGGAATTCGGGCAGTATTTCTCGTTTCACACTTCACAGCTCTGGTGGACCAGTAACCAGTTGAGGTTATTTCCATTTTTTACCCTCTCGCGACAATAATAGTAGTAAACATTCAATAATTGCCATGTTTCTTTTTCTTTGTTACTTTGGGACACATCAATTGGGGCCATTTTGAGACATTTTTTCTTGGATCATTTTGTGCCTGGAATTTCAAAATTAAACTTTTGAGACATTATCTCACATAGTGACATGTCATCCTACACGATTTTTCTTAATTAAATCAAGCTCTAGTCTCCGAAACATTCGATAATTATTATTTTTAAATTAATTCTAAAAGTTAAATATAAAAAAAACATATATAAATTGATGAAGCAATTATTTTTATTTTTTTTTTTTTTGGGTGGCGATGGAAAGTGATATAGGAGATTTTTGTAGTGAATGGAAAAGTGATTAAATGCATTTACTAACTAATGAATGCGTATCGATGGATGATGGTCCACGGACGACAAAACAGCAGGATAAGATGACTTATTTTAATCACTATATTATATATATACTGTAGTTTCAATTAATTTCTGGCACCACAAAATTAAATTCTACCCAACTATATACATGCATATAGCTAGCTACCAAAATATTAACATTGGCCATCTTGTTGGAATTATATTGGTGCAAATTATCTGTTCGTAATCTTCACCAGAGAAAAAAAAAAAAATTATCGATTCATATAAATAGACTATAATAGTAGCACATTAAATATTAATACGTCATATACTAGTAGTCATTATATTTTTCTGGATGAGGAGAGAATATTCTTGGAACTGTTACGACTTACGACCATATCATTACATAATCGCACCCAACACTACTGCATTATATATTGTATACATTATTACATATATGTTCGTATCGATACGGAGTATGTCTGTCGTTGAGATTTGGAAGATATGTACAATGGCAATTTGAAAGGATAAATAATTTGTGATACACACGTACCCACGTGCGTACGTATCAATGAACTGGTGATGGTAGCTAAACTGCAACCGATATTTTTTTTTTAAAAAAAATCTTGATATATAGGAGTATACTTAAATGAAAATTAAATAAAAAAGAAACTGATTATGAATTACGATCCAGTCAAATAGAACCAAGAATATTATTGTCAACTGTAAATAATAAAATTGGGGATAATTAATTTTAATGTTTAAATTGGTTATGTTTATACTATATGCGTTTTTTTTTTTGAGGAAATGGAATTTCTCATTCATGAACCAAAATATGAGTACACTCTCATCCTGTCTAACTAACATGTTTATACTATATGCGTTAGTTTGTTTTGTTTTTTTTTTTAAAAAAAATCTTAGTGGGGCTAGATTACTAGGTACAACTCACTGCAGCTTGAGTTGTATAATTATGGAGGAAAAATAGAGGAAAAAATAAAGCATTTAGTTGTGTTATTACTGCAACCATCACCCTAACTCCGACATTAGTACTTATAATATTGTCAGCAACGATTTATATTTTGAGCACTTCCCAAAATGTCTCATATTAATGGAGTTAGGTGGATACTTATATACACTGTTTTCTTTCCTTATTTTTCGACGTGGGATATGAGTTTGCTACCCAACTAGTTGGATAAATCGAAACGCAAAAGGAAATTAAACGTTTTCAATATATAATTATAGTGTTCACTTTGGAGCTGAGATTCACTTAATTAGGGATTTTTTATATAATTAAATTAGACTGTATATATCACTATAACATGTCTGTGTGGCGTGTTCACATATATATGTAATTATGTACTTTTTTCTATCAATAAATAAAATCATGTCGATAGATGTCTGGTTTTGCAAGAAATGTAATTCCAACAAACACATGTTTAAATTAATATTGTCCCATACATGTCCAAAAATGATCTGGAGATTGACGCCAACATATTACTACTATAATTTATTCGCATATAGGCACTTTTGACTTTAATTCATAATATTTGCACGTTTTGATTTTCACTGCATTTCAATGATGAAATTAAAAATAGCATTTTAGTATTGTTTACTGTTCGAGCCGACATCATAGTTAATATAGATTCAATTATTATATACAATTACATTGCGGCATAGAGTTAAATATTATATATTAAATATTATTATATACTACCTCCGTTCCTTTTTAAATGCACGTTTTGACTTTTGGTACTGTTCATTGAGTAGCTTTGACTTGGCTTTTTAATACAATTATATAAGATAACATATAGTCAAGTGGGATCTTGTTGGATTCGTCTAATCGCATAGATTTAAAATATCAATTTTTCATAATTTTTATTTGTATGCAATTTGAGTTATGAAGCATTAAAGATATGTATTGGATTGCGTAAAATGTGGGTCCGTAGTATTTAAAAAGGAACAGATGAAGTATATAGTATAATTTATTAGCTTATCAAAGACGCCTTTTTTCACCTTAGGCGTCAGAGCATCTCCAACCCACCCTGCAAAATACTATTTTTGCAGGGTGGGATGCAGGGTGGGATCTCCAACCCACCCTGCAATTATGCAGGCAGCACCCTCCCAAATGGGAGGGTGCAACAGTATTCCGCTCAAAGTAGCGGAATACTGTAGCTCCCGCTACTGTAGCGGGAGCAAGTTTTTTTTTTTTTTTTTTTCCTTTTTTTTATTGTTTCACTTCTTTTTATTTTTAATGATTGCTTAAATATTTTATTTTAATTATAGTTTATTTTTATAGGGTAAATATTTTTATTTATTATATTTTAAAAATTTTATTTTTTTATTATCCACATATAAATATTTTAGATTATAATTTATTTTTTGATAATGTTGGATATATAAATTAGTATTTCTTTAATTTAAAAAGTAATTTTAAATGATATATTAAATAAAATATGTGGGAATATTCTTTGACCCTGCAAAAATAGAGGATTGGGTTGGAGATGTAGTTACTGTAGTTGTCCTGCAAAAATAGAGATTTATACTGTAGCTCCTGCAAAAATAGAGGGTATGATTGGAGATGGTCTCATGGACACCTTAGTGCCTAACACATGTAAACGTATAAATAAATTAAAGTTGACTCGAGCTTTATTGAGGCATTTATCATTTTCCGGATTGATTTCTGTGTTGCCGATCAGTATATGCTGGGGACACAATATTATATTAGCCGATGAATCGATTTTGAATAATTATGATGTTTTAGGCGTTTTATTTGTTTTTAATAAACATTAACACTCGGTGTTAGCAAAGTAGTGTGAGAATCCAAACTATACAAATTATAAATTGATAAAGTGGGTGGGTGTATAGGGGTCGGATGGGAAATCGAACTCTTAACTATAAGTTTAGAAGTAGGGGACTTAACCAATATTGTAACACCCCCGTTTCTCTATTCTTAGATCCGCGGCGGAAGCCTCAATTAGGAACCCGGGGTTGTTACCGCCACGCCCCTTAATTAAGCTCGCTTAGGCCTAACCCAGGCTAACTTAATTAGTTGGCGCTAAGGCTAATTAAATTAAATTGCTAACACATGCTTAAAACAATAACTTTATTATTTACAAAATATAATATATCAGAGTTCGCAAAATATGACGACTAAGGCTCGTCGCCCCCAAAAGTAACTTGACATAACATTAAAATATAAATGAAAACTAATAATATGATATATATGTATATATATGTATATATATATTTATTTATTTTACACAAAAGGTTTGATACCCATGCCCGTGCCCATGCATTTAGTCATCTCCACATATGTCAAATCCTGAAAAGAGTGCACATATAATTTATCAGCACACCGGCTGAGTAAATAAATTTGTACTCATGGGACAAAATTAAATATAAAGACTCAAGCAGTAAATGACATGTCAAACCGTTAAAAATTCTGATTCTCTGTGTCATGTTGCTCGACTATGACGTCTACACCCGGGGTATCCCATAGGACCTAACATGCTTTCATAGTGACCGTAATCAAGACTATGAGTATACAAGGGCGGCCCTCCCTTGCAACTAGAACTGATTGTGAGACCCTTGGCCTAACACAATTCTTTTTATAATGCTCTTACGAAGATAACCCCAATTGGAGTATATCCCGTATAATAATATCATCTCAATAATTTACATGCCATACACTGGAAATAAAATTTTTCACATGCATGGCTTAGCCCAAAAATAATTAAACTCATACTAGGGCATTTCCTCTGCATAAATCATTTGCATGAATAATTCTAAATTATTTAAAGCGATAAGGAATTAAACATGCAAAAATTAAATTTTGGGACAACGCCCGCAGAATATAAATTTACTTACTATCCCCCTGACGATAACCTACTGAAATGCTGGGACTGTAACTACTCCGGGACTTCTTCTCCCCACTATTTTTTTTTTTTCTCACACTCTCTCTCGTTCTCAACTCTTACTGCTCTCTATTATTTCTCATGCTTGGTGCGATTTTATGGCTTCATGAATCCTGCTATTTATAGGCGGAGGAAGAGTTCATCTAGTATTATTTTATTGTTTTAATTGTTCACGGGTATGCATCATGTGATAAAAGTTTTGTCTTTTGTCTTTTCAATTGTTCACGGGTATTGTTTTAATTGTTCATGGCCACCCTAGCCTTCTTTTGTCTTTTCAAATTTTTTTTTTTTTATTTATATTTTTTTTTTTATTTTACTTATTCATTTATTTGGCTCTTTGATAAAAGTTTCAAAACAAGTAGGGTTTGAACACACAACCTTTAAGTTATGAGCCCACTTGACTAACCAATTGGTTATCAAAGTCTTTATGTCATATCTTAATTCTAACTAAATTTATTTCAAAATATTAGAATCCTTATTGTTAGTAATTATTTTTACCCATCTATATCTTTAAATCAAATCTTATTTTTTTTTTTCTAAAATATTACTCTTCCAAACATTTAAACTTTTCCATACTAGAAAATATTCCCTATCATCTACTTTTAAACTTGGAAAAATAGTTCATTGTTTACAACATTCTTTTAATTAAAACCCACTTCCTATTAAATTTTAATTTATAGCAGACAATTAATTATTCTACTATATTTAAATTTAGCGGGTATTACAATCCATCCTCCTTAGAAACAAACTTCGTCCTCGAAGTTCATTTTAAGTCACATAATTACTAAGGAAAAGTAAGGCAAGGTATTGCATAACAAAAGTTTTCTAACCGTACTTGACTTGGGCTGTATAAGTCACATAATTACTAAGGAAAAGTAAGGCAAGGTATTGCATAACAAAAGTTTTCTAACCGTACTTGACTTGGGCTGTAACATTCTCTCCCACTTGATTTCACAGCTATGTCTCCATAGCTGTATCATGTTGAAGGAACAACTCTGGATACTTGCCCTGCATTTCGGCCTCAGTTTCCCACGTGGCATCATTCTCATCATGGTTTGACCATTGTACTTTGACCATGCGAATGACTTTGCGCCTTGTGGCTCGTTCTTTAGTATCCAAGATCCTGACCGGTCTTTCCTCATAAGTAAGGTCTTTGTCGAGTTCGATAAGGTCTGGTTGCACTACCCTTTTTGAATCATGCTGATATTTCTTAAGTTGCGACACATGGAATACGTTATGGACTCGAGACAACTCCTCTGGTAAGTCCAATCGGTATGCCAAGGTACCAACTCGGGCGATAATGTCAAAGGGTCCAATATAACGGGGACTTAGCTTACCTCGTTTTCCGAACCGCATTACGCCCTTCATGGGCGATACTTTGAGCAAAACTTTATCGCCGACTTCGTATTCACCATCACGCCTCTTTTGATCGGCATACGTCTTCTGTCGATCTTGAGCGGCTTTCATCTTTAGTCGAATTTGCTCCACTATTCCTATCGTTTCCTCGATTAATTGTGGCCCAACAGGAATCAGATTTTCGCTTTTAGTCCAACAGAGTGGACTCCGACATTTCCTACCATATAGTGCCTCAAATGGGGCCATGCCAATACTAGCATGATAGCTATTATTATAGCTAAATTCTATAAGTGGTAGGTACTTTTCCCAACTACCCTTGAAATCCAAAACACAGGCTCTCAACATGTCTTCAAGTGTCTGGATCGTCCTTTCAGTTTGACCATCGGTTGTTGGATGAAATGCTGTGCTCATTTTTATTTTTGTTCCGAAAGCCTGTTGGAGTTTCGTCCAGAATGTAGAGACAAATCGACTATCTCTATCTGAGACGATATCTTGGGGAATTCCATGTCTTCGGACTACATTCTCAATATAAGATCTTGCCAACTGATCCATACTCCATGTTTCTTTCATCGGTATGAATATGGCTGTTTTAGTTAATCGATCAACGATTACCCAAATCTTATCATTGCCTTTTGGTGTTTTTGGCAATCCTGACACAAAGTCCATAGAAATGCTATCCCATTTCCATTCTGGAATTTCTAATGGTTTTACTAACCCAAGTGGTTTTCTTCGGTCAGGTTTGACCTTTTGGCACGTCGGACACTTTTCCACAAATTCCGCTACCTCTCGCTTCATTCGTGGCCACCAAAAGACTTTACTTAAGTCCTTGTATAACTTATCCCCACCAGGATGCACAGAATATGGAGTTTCGTGTCCTTCTTCTAATATGCGCCTTTTAAGATCCTCGCAGGCCTTTGGTATACACCATCGACCCTTAAATCGGATAGTGCCATCTTCGTGGATTTGGAACCCTATAGCTCCACCTTGAGCTATTTTTGTCTTAATCCTTTCTAATTTGACATCACCGGGTTGTCCATTTCGAATCTCGTCGAATATAGTCGGTTGTATTGTCATGGAATGAATCTGTTGAGCAGGTGTATCTTTATGTACCAATTCAATACCTAACCGAGCCAATTCCATATATAATGTTGGTGGCAAGATTCGTGTATTATCTAAGGGTCTTGTCTTTCGACTTAGTGCATCTGCCACTTTATTAGCTTTACCCTCATGATAGGTGATACCTAAATCGTAGTCCTTCATCAACTCCAACCACCGTCTCTGTCGCATGTTGAGCTCTTTTTGAGTATAGATGTACTTCAGGCTCTTATGGTCTGTGTATATGTTACATCTCCGTCCGTACAGGTAATGTCTCCATATTTTTAGGGCGAAGACAACTGCAGCCAATTCTAAATCATGAGTCGGGTAATTCTCCTCATGTGGCTTTAGTTGTCGAGAAGCATATGCTATAACCTTCCCTTGTTGCATTAGCACGCATCCCAAGCCAAATTTGGAAGCGTCGCTATAAACTTCAAAATCGCCATCTTCAGTGGGTAAGGTAAGTATTGGTGCCGTGGTCAACATTTCTTTCAAAGTTTGGAATGCAATTTCGCATTCAGGTGTCCAAATCACCTTTGATCCCTTCTTAAGGTTCTGTGTCAGGGGTCGTGTAATTTTTGAGAAATCCTTAACAAACCTCCTGTAATAGCCAGCTAGACCGAGAAAACTCCTTATCTCTGTTTGCGATGTTGGTACAGGCCAGTCTTTTACTGCGGATACCTTGGCTGGGTCAACTGAAATTCCTTCGGCTGAGACGATATGACCAAGGAATGCGACTTTGTCTAGCCAGAAATCACATTTTGACAATTTAGCGTATAACTTGTGATTCCTCAGAGTTTGCAATACTTGATGTAGATGTTGTTCATGCCTCTCCTTGTCTATGGAATACACCAATATGTCGTCAATGAAGACTACTACGCATTTATCCAACAGTTCTCGAAAAACATTATTCATGAGACTCATGAATACTGCTGGGGCATTGGTCAGCCCAAACGACATCACGGTGAACTCGTAATGTCCATACCGTGTTCTAAATGCCGTTTTTGGGATATCTTCTTTAGCTATCCTTAGCTGGTGATATCCGGACCTTAGATCAATCTTTGAAAACACCTTTGCTCCCTTTAGTTGATCAAATAAGTCATCTATTCGTGGCAAGGGATATTTATTCTTGATGGTTACTTGGTTGAGACCTCTGTAATCGATACAGAGTCTTAGTCCTCCATCTTTTTTTCGTACAAATAGTACAG
The DNA here is from genome assembly GCA_030278955.1 of Hygrophila difformis. Taxonomy (NCBI): domain Eukaryota; kingdom Viridiplantae; phylum Streptophyta; class Magnoliopsida; order Lamiales; family Acanthaceae; genus Hygrophila; species Hygrophila difformis. Next base: position 5,433,890 of record JAOANR010000008.1, on the reverse strand, counting down.
GTGCTCCCCACGGAGATGTACTAGGACGAATGTATCCTTTTTCTAAAAGATCTTCAAGTTGTTCCCGTAACTCGTTCATCTCTGTTGGTGCCATCCGGTATGGAGCCTTTGATACAGGTTCGGTACCCGGAATCAAATCAATCGTGAATTCTATCTCACGTTCGGGTGGCATTCCCGGAATATCATCTGGGAATACATCAGGATACTCACGTACTACTGGAATATTGTTTATGTCTATCTCTTCTGCTTGAAGGTTCATAAGGTAGCAAATGTAAAGGGGATTTCCTTTTCTCATCAATGTTGCTAACTGCACCCTTGACACAATTTTCGTGGTTGGCTTCTTTGGCTCAGCATAGAAAGAGACACGCTTCCTGTTATCCCCATAAATTGTTATCTTTTGCTGAGAACAATTGATATTGGCTTGGTAACGCGTTAGCCAATCCATTCCTAAGATAATATCAAAATCTTGTAATTCAAATTCTACTAGATTTGCAAGGAACTCGACGTCACAAATACGAATGGGAACTTTTTCGTGACGCTTTGAGCAGCTAACTATCGTTCCGTTGGGCAACGAGATTCTTAGTGTTATCTCCTGAGGGTTATCGAGTCCTAACTCGGGCAATTTACTACGAGATATGAATGAACATGTGGCTCCAGAATCAAATAGAATGCGCACTTTATACCCATTAATTTCGAAAGTACCTTCGATCACATCTCCAGCACCTGGCATGTCAGCTTGGTTTACCACGTTCAACCTTCCTTGATTTGGCCCACCTGGATTCTGTGGGTTTCCACCAGCTGTCCTTTGATTGTTGGGAAATGGAGGCCGTTGTCCTTGATTATTTCCACCAATGCGGGGTCCTTGGGGACAATAATCCTCCTTTCGTAAGTCTGCTCGAATTCGGCTAGGATCGAGTCTTATGCGACAGTCCACCGCCTTGTGTCCCTTTAGTCCACAACGATAGCATTCATCATCCTGAGGACACTGTTGCATAGTGTGCTTTTTATAACAGCGACGGCACGGGGCTGGTATTGGTTCTCCGTTCCGATTGATGCGAAACACCGTACTATTCCAGTTATTCCTTGGGAAATTCCTCCTTTGGTTTGGATGATTATCCTTATTCTCTTCAATTTTCCTCTTTCCCTTGTCATGTGGTGCAGATTTGGAGTTTTCTCCTTTATGCTCGTGTCCTTCTACCATCTCGACTGTCATAGCTCGATTATAGACTTTTTGCAAGCTAGTGAATTGCTTCCCTCCAAATGCCTTTCGTATGTTTTTATTCAAGCCAAGCTCAAATTTTTGGGCTTTAGTTTGCTCAGTTGCCACCAGGTCTGGGGCGAACCTCAAGAGTTCTGTAAACTTAGCATAGTATTGTTGAACCGACCGATTACCCTGTTGAAGAGAAATGAATTCTCCATACTTGGCATTCTTGAGGCTGAGTGGATAAAACTGCTCCCTCAAGCTTTTCTGAAACTCTTCCCAAGTTACTTGGCGGTTCTCTTGTGACCTCCACCAAGTGTTTGCAATGCCAGTTAGGAAAAAGGTAGCCACTCCCACCTTTCTTTCATCTGGACATTCAACTGCTTCGAGCAGTTTCTCAAATGACTCAATCCAACCTTCCAGCTTGGCTGGATCTTCTTGTCCAGCATATCGAGGCGGTTGAAACTTATTAACAGCTTCAATAAAATCTCCTTGGGTCTCTCCTTGGCTTTCCCCTTTCTCCGCCTGTTGCCGAACTACTGCTCCAAGGGTGATTAGCAGTTGTTCTATTCGTTGTTGACGATTGTCGTCATCGGCCATACTTGTTATCGCTATCCCTTTCGCACCTAGTCGATATATGTTAGTTAGTTAGTCACTTAAAAAAAATCAATATAACACACCATACTAGTTTATTCAAAGTCTAGATAATAATAAGGCAAACTTTATTTCATAATACCGAGATGGAGTACAACATTGAAAATTTCCAAGGTTTAAGATAGTCATAATTCTTAATACCGACTTGGGTACAACATTTAAAATTTCCAAGTTTTAAAATAGTTATAACTTTTACTAGTAGTAAACAAACGATAAGCTAGTACTGGGCACCGCGATGAGGGCTGGCACGATGGTACACTGGAGATGGGGTTCGCTGGCGCAAACAGACAACATCTTCATCGGGATCACTTTCTTCGGCACGTGCACCCTGGGCGGATGATCCTGGGAGGCGTCGGAGATCAACAGTAAGGTCTCTATAGAACTTATTAACTTTGTGCCCCCTTCTCTCCATATACGCAATCTCCTTGTTCAGGCGTCTTATGGTATCCAGGTGAAGGCTGACTTGCTCCTTAGTATCCTTCAGCTCCTCTTTCAGTTCGTCTATCTCCTCCACCTGCTCAGCACACAAGTGATCTAGTTCCTCCTTTTCTGTTTCGGCCAAGACCCTTCTATCGTATTCATCTTTATACTTATTTTCGAGTATTAGCTCCTCGTTTATATGTGTCGTAGCCTCTAACGCCAGTCGGTTCCTTAACTGATCATTTTTTGTGCTAAGGTGCTCGGCTCTAGCCCTCTCTCGCTCGCTGGTTTTTATTAATTCTCGAACCAACTCTGGAACTAGTTCGGCTATCCTATTGTTATCCCCCATCTAACAAACAAAATATTCATAAATATTTGCAAATATTAAAAATGATAATAGCATGAACTGTGCCTAATGTCAGTGCATCGTGTCCCCCGAAAATATGCAACAATTCTATTTTAAACCGATAAGAAAACATATTTTACTTTTCCCTTTTTTTAAAAAAAAACATTTTTTTTTTCAAATGGTCTCTGATACCACTCTGTAACACCCCCGTTTCTCTATTCTTAGATCCGCGGCGGAAGCCTCAATTAGGAACCCGGGGTTGTTACCGCCACGCCCCTTAATTAAGCTCGCTTAGGCCTAACCCAGGCTAACTTAATTAGTTGGCGCTAAGGCTAATTAAATTAAATTGCTAACACATGCTTAAAACAATAACTTTATTATTTACAAAATATAATATATCAGAGTTCGCAAAATATGACGACTAAGGCTCGTCGCCCCCAAAAGTAACTTGACATAACATTAAAATATAAATGAAAACTAATAATATGATATATATGTATATATATGTATATATATATTTATTTATTTTACACAAAAGGTTTGATACCCATGCCCGTGCCCATGCATTTAGTCATCTCCACATATGTCAAATCCTGAAAAGAGTGCACATATAATTTATCAGCACACCGGCTGAGTAAATAAATTTGTACTCATGGGACAAAATTAAATATAAAGACTCAAGCAGTAAATGACATGTCAAACCGTTAAAAATTCTGATTCTCTGTGTCATGTTGCTCGACTATGACGTCTACACCCGGGGTATCCCATAGGACCTAACATGCTTTCATAGTGACCGTAATCAAGACTATGAGTATACAAGGGCGGCCCTCCCTTGCAACTAGAACTGATTGTGAGACCCTTGGCCTAACACAATTCTTTTTATAATGCTCTTACGAAGATAACCCCAATTGGAGTATATCCCGTATAATAATATCATCTCAATAATTTACATGCCATACACTGGAAATAAAATTTTTCACATGCATGGCTTAGCCCAAAAATAATTAAACTCATACTAGGGCATTTCCTCTGCATAAATCATTTGCATGAATAATTCTAAATTATTTAAAGCGATAAGGAATTAAACATGCAAAAATTAAATTTTGGGACAACGCCCGCAGAATATAAATTTACTTACTATCCCCCTGACGATAACCTACTGAAATGCTGGGACTGTAACTACTCCGGGACTTCTTCTCCCCACTATTTTTTTTTTTCTCACACTCTCTCTCGTTCTCAACTCTTACTGCTCTCTATTATTTCTCATGCTTGGTGCGATTTTATGGCTTCATGAATCCTGCTATTTATAGGCGGAGGAAGAGTTCATCTAGTATTATTTTATTGTTTTAATTGTTCACGGGTATGCATCATGTGATAAAAGTTTTGTCTTTTGTCTTTTCAATTGTTCACGGGTATTGTTTTAATTGTTCATGGCCACCCTAGCCTTCTTTTGTCTTTTCAAATTTTTTTTTTTTTATTTATATTTTTTTTTTTATTTTACTTATTCATTTATTTGGCTCTTTGATAAAAGTTTCAAAACAAGTAGGGTTTGAACACACAACCTTTAAGTTATGAGCCCACTTGACTAACCAATTGGTTATCAAAGTCTTTATGTCATATCTTAATTCTAACTAAATTTATTTCAAAATATTAGAATCCTTATTGTTAGTAATTATTTTTACCCATCTATATCTTTAAATCAAATCTTATTTTTTTTTTTCTAAAATATTACTCTTCCAAACATTTAAACTTTTCCATACTAGAAAATATTCCCTATCATCTACTTTTAAACTTGGAAAAATAGTTCATTGTTTACAACATTCTTTTAATTAAAACCCACTTCCTATTAAATTTTAATTTATAGCAGACAATTAATTATTCTACTATATTTAAATTTAGCGGGTATTACAAATATGTTAAGTACTCATCCCATTTTTCAGGCATTTTAGAGTCAATTATAAAATTTATGTTATAGTAAAATTATAAAAGTATTGCCATTTGTTTTAAATGCTCCCTCCATTCTTTTTAAGTTCACCATTAGCATAGTTGATACTATTCATTGAGTAACTTTGATTCAATTTTTTCATATAGTTATATAAGATAAACATATATAGTCAAGTGAGATCTTGTTGGATTCGTCTAATCACGTAGTTATAGAATATTAAATTTTTATAATTTTTACTTTCATACAATTTAAGTTTTTAACGATTTGAAAATGTGCACTGGATTGCGTAAAATGTAGGATGTGTGAAGTAAAAAAAAAAAAAAAACAAACAAACAAACAAACAAAACAAAACAAAATGGAGGGAGTATACGATATTATTGGGGGATGAAGGCTTAACCTACCTGTTGAGTCCCAACTTCCAATTTTGTGGTCAGTGGTTCGTATTTTCACCAAGCCCCTTACATCCCATTTATATGTCATTTATTACGTATGTATAGTTGCGAAAGTTAAAATAAACGTTCTTATTAGAATGGATAATCCTAGCTAGTTGGTGAAGGAAAAAATGAATAAATTTTGTTGTAAATATATAGTAAACTTAAGTAAATTATTATAATCTCATTAAAATAAAATTAAAAAAATTAGAGCCATTGGATCAAAATTAACCCAATAGCTCAAATTATACATTTTATGATCCTATAATTTTATTTATCTTAATAAATTTTGAATGTTTTTTTTTACCATTATTACATGTATATATGCCCCATTCATGATCTAAATGGTTAATTTACCAAAAAGATATACTATCCAAATCCTAATGGTATGTAATAAACCCTATAATCCGGTGTATGTACCAAAAGATACATTTTTTTTTTCGTTTGAACGAAAAAATTGATTGGTAAAAACCTGTTCGGTCCCTTTTTTTTGTCGAGATGTGTAACTTACTAAATCTGTTTGTTCAACAACACACACTTCGAAAATTATTAGTAGGTTAGTACTAAAATCAAGCACAGCGAGTAAAATGCGTGAAAGTAAAAATGAACAAACAGAAAGTTGTTGACCCAGTTCGGCCCAATGCCTACGTCTGGGGGACACCAATCCAGGAGAGTTCCACTAAATGTTCCAACACCGGGTCCCGACCCGAATATTAGCGAACGTAAATCTACCATCATTCCAATCGTCAAGCAGAAAATTGTATTGACCAAAACATCTCTGTTTTGGTGAAGATCCCTCCAAGACCTTTCTCCAACCCCTCAAAGCTCCCTGCTTCAAGTTTCCCTCGAACGAAGCCTGTGATGCGATCCTCCTTGATTTTCTCCTCCTCGTCTTTGAAAGCACGGTGTCAACATGACGAATGCCTTGGAAGATGGCCACACATATTATCATCACCTTTATGTGTAGACTCATGAAATCCATCTTCTCCAAATGTTCAACCAAGGCGCAATGACATTCATACATATAACATGAGAATCGGAATGTCACTGCTTTTGAGTTCTTCAACCAAATGATTTTTCCAAGAATTTCATGGCTGGAGAACTCTCTCTTCCTCCTCACATCTTTGGACGGTTTTTGGTGGATATTTTTCTTATGAATTCGTCCACTTTTTTTTTCTATACTTCCCATCCAGAGAGGTCCTCATATAGGTACAAAATTAGGCTGCTAAGGAATGTGTATATACTCATTTACGCAGATTGTATAGCAAAAACATTCCATAGCACAACCTTCCAAGGATAGCAAATCTTCTTGCCATATTTGAGCATCCCTATCCCTGCAAATCCGTCCAGATCCATTGGGAGTATCTCCAGAGATCAGCAGCTGTCATTACCATAAATACTTTGCCTCTGGATAAGATTTGTCGTGGAGTTCAGTCTGGTGTTCGAACATCGGGTGGAACACATACAACAAAATCTGGTCCCAACAAAACCCAATAATCCTGTCACTAAATGTGGTTAGTGATTGAATTTGCAACCAAAATTCATTAATTAACAAAGATTATCGACCAAATTTCAATAACAAATACTACAAGAATTTTCTGTTTTAGCGATCGAAAAAACTGGTAAAATTCTGTAGCTAAAGGGGTTAGCGACCGAAATTCGTTAGCGACCATAATTTTAACGACCAAAACTCGTTAGCTACCACAATTTTAGCGACCGAATCCGGATTTTTTCTAGTAGTGAAAAACTCAAAATTCTTAATGACTTTTAGTCCTTTCATGCTTATTGAACATAAAAGGGTCTTAACCTCAACAATTTAGTAATACACTATAAGAATTTCTTGTTTTAGTTATTGAAAAATTTTGGTAAAATTTGGTCACGAAAGAGGTTATTGACCGAATTTGTGACCGAAATTCGTTAGCTACCACTATTTTAGCAATCGAAATTTGATAATTACTAGTACAATTTTAGCGACCGAAACCGAATTCTTTCCTGTAGTGATGTACTGGCGAAATAAATAAAATAATAATAGTAGGGATAAGGGGCCGTTTGGAATGGCTTATTTTGAAGTGCTTTTGGCTTTTGCTTCTGCCAAAAGCACTTTTGAAGGAAAAAGAGTGTTTGTTTTGGCTTTTGGGAAAAAGCAAAAGCACCTCGAAAAGCTGCAAAAGTGCTTCTGGGAGAAGCAGCCCCGGGGTGCTTCTCCGAAAAGCAGAAGCCAAAAGCACTTAGTAATATGTGCAGAGTCATAAATGCCCCCATTAATTTATTTAAATTACACTATAAATATATACTATCATATTTAAATAGCATATCCATTTTGGTAATTTACACATTTCAAAAGCACTTTTCACTTTTACACATCCAAACACACTATTGAAAAGTTAGCTGCTTCTGCTTTTGGCTTTCACTTCTGCTTCTACTTTTGGCTTCTGCTTTTTTTAAAAGTCAATCCAAACGGGCCCTAAGAATATGTGAAGATTTAAACTTCCAGCCGAAAAAAAAAAAAAAAAAAAATAGATCGTTAAATATTCACTATCAGAGGAAGCCTCAACACCCTATTCACCATTGATTTTTTGTCCTTGAAAATTCGATTTTTGGCAACGCAAGTGGAGATAAGGATTTTGGCTGGAATTAGTACTTGCTTGCTTGACTAATTATTGCCATTATCTCCTGCCAAAACTCAACAAACTTTAAGACGAGATAATTGAATGAATGGCAGAAAATCGACTAATTCTAAAAACTGTAGAATATAACTGGAATGCAAAATCATCGATCCATCATAGCTGATCAAATCATTACTTATTTATATCATAAATATATACAGAAACAAGCTCACATACGTATAATTCAGTTTTCCAATTTTAGTCACACTCACACATTCAAGCCAAAATTTAACATTTTTCGATAAAAAGATTCATCCCATGGATCAGTTCTGCTCCATAATTTCTGACAGTCTATTCTTCAGCTCAGAAAGATCAATGTAAGTGGGATCGTTGACCTGCAAATTATGATCATTTAATAAATCCAGCACCTCACTTTTGAGATCTAACAACCAACTAATGAATTCAAGCAACACAAAAACACTCAATTTCAATGACATACTTCATTACCTGAGATTGAATTCTGTAGAGAAATCCATCCTTAGTTCTTGAAGAAACACAGCTCACAACACTCACTCCTCTCTCAACTAATTCGTCCAACACCTTGGAGATCGGAAACCCCATCCCCTCTTTCACCCCACAATTTACCAAAATCTCAATTCCACCCCCACAGGAACTCACCATCACACATCTCTTCGGACAAGAGGCGTCGTTCCAGCGTCCATTCCTAGAATTCTTCTTCAGATTTTCGCTCCTGATTCGAAGCTCCTCGATGCTCGTCTCCATTTTCTTGATGTAACTCACGGCCTCCTGCATGTGATCGGAGATCGATCTCTTGCCCTAATTCCTAAATTCGCGTTAGAATTTGGGGAATTTTATTTTAATATGCAAAGTGAAATTTAATTAACTTACCCTAATGTATTCTGGGGGAAGGAGGGAGCGCAGGGAGGCGTAAAGGCCGGCCATTTCTTGTCTGCGCTGCCGTTCAGTTTCTTTGTGCGCAAGTTTCTTGCAGAGTTGGTCGCCGGAGTCGTCATACTGGATTCCCGAATTCGATTTTCTTCCCCGCTTTTGGGGAGTATTTACAGTGACGAGAACGTCAGTGTTGTCGATCGGGAAGATATCTGGGTGGAGAATGGAGGAATTGTGTGCCAGAAATTCGTCGCTGTGTTGGGAAGAAAACATGTTTGGACTTTGGAAAGGAAACATAATCTGAGAATTTTCAGAGATGGGTTACTTTTTTTTTTTTTTAATTGGTTAAAACTAAATAGAATATCCAGCACTGTAGTTTATGTGAATTTGTAGTATTGTGTATTGTTATTTTTAGTTTTAGTTTTCGTTCTGTTACATACTTATAGTATTAAATTGTTAGACCTCTGTACAGGGTTTAATTCTTAAAGGAAAAATGATTGATGCATGACTTCTCATGGTACAGCAAATGAAAATTGAGCTAATGAACTCTTATTTTTCTTAATCGATCCCTTTGTATTTATTTAACTTGTTAACTACACTATAAATAAATTCTATATGTGCATATGTATAAAAAAGAATTAGATTACAGAATGACTGAGTAAATCGAATCCTTGATTGTCTTCATTTTAATAAAGTTATTAGTTTATAAAGTACTTAATATAAAAAGAAAAAGAAATCAAGGCAAATTCAACTAATCAATTTTTAGGAATATATTGTAGAAATTCCTAAGTAAGTTAAACACAAAATAAATTCAATAAAGGAGAATCATCCTAAAAACCCCAGACACACAAAAGTGGTTGAGTTCATATGAAGTAGTTGTGAGTTGTCTCGAATAGTATTACAGTCAAAGTGCAAACTGGTCCACGGCCTAGCTATCGAGATTCCTGCAATAGTAGTACAAACTCAATAGTGACAGTTGTCGACAGCGGACAGCCGACTGTCCAAAGCTAGCTATCTCAGTGACTGAGTCCATATTATTCGTCCTGATACTTGCAAGTTTATTATCCTCATTCAAATATTAATTAATTCAATATATACTCCTACATAAGAAGAAGTAATAGCCTCTGTTG